>OU026154.1:130188314-130193314 GCA_907269105.1 Volucella inanis
CCGGGGTCATATTTTGCACCAAAAAAAAAAAATTAGAAAATATTCGGTCAAAATTTCAAAACACTAAAATGGCTGTATCTTCTAAACCAAGCGTCTTCCGGGGTCATATTTTGCACCAAAAAAAAAAAAAATTAGAAAATATCCGGTCAAGATTTCAAAACACTAAAATGGCTGCATCTTCTAAACTAAGCGTCTGCGGGGGTCATGTTTTGCACCAAAAAAAAAAAATTAAAAAATATCCGGTCAAAATTTCAGAACACTAAAATGGCTGTATCTTCTAAACTAAGCGTCTGCGGGGGTCATATTTTGCACCAAAAAAAAAAAAAAAATTAAAAAAATCTGGTCAAAATTTCAAAACACTAAAATGGCTGTACCTTCTAAACTAAGCGTCTGCGGTGGTCATATTTTGCACCAAAAAAAAAAAAAAAAAATTAAAAAATATCCGGTCAAAATTTCAAAACACTAAAATGGCTGTATCTTCAAAACTAAGCGTCTGCGGGGGTCATATTTTGCTCCAAAAAAATAAAAAAAAATAAAAAATTTCCGGACAAAATTTCAAAACACTAAAATGGCTGTATCTACTAAACTACGCGTCTACGGGGGTTATATTTTGCATAAAAAAAAAAAAAATTAAAAAATATCCGGTCACAATTTAAAAACACTAAAATGGCTGTATCTTCTAAACTAAGCGTCTGCGGGGGTCATATTTTGCACCAAAAAAAAAAAAAAATAGAAAATATTCGGTCAAAATTTCAAAACACTAAAATGGCTGTATCTTCTAAACTAAGCGTCTGCGGGGGTCATATTTTGCACCAAAAAAATTAAAAAATATCCGGTCAAGATTTCAAAACACTAAAATGGCTGTATCTTCTAAACTAATCGTCTGCGGGGGTCATATTTTGCACCAAAAAAAAATAAAAATAAAAAATATCCGGTTAAGATTTCAAAACACTAAAATGGCTGTATCTACTAAACTACGCGTCTACGGGGGTTATATTTTGCATAAAAAAAAAAAAATTAAAAAATATCCGGTCACAATTTAAAAACACTAAAATGGCTGTATCTTCTAAACTAAGCGTATGCGGGGGTCATATTTTGCACCAAAAAAAAAAAAAAAAATTAAAAAATATCCGGTCAAAATTTCAGAACACTAAAATGGCTGCATCTTCTAAACTAAGCGTCTGCGGGGGTCATATTTTGCACCAAAAAAAAAAAAAAATTAAAAAATATCCGGTCAAAATTTCAAAACACTAAAATGGCTGTATCTTCAAAACTAAGCGTCTGCGGGGGTCATATTTTGCACCAAAAAAATAAAAAATTTCCGCACAAAATTTCAAAACACTAAAATGGCTGTATCTACTAAACTACGCGTCTACGGGGGTTATATTTTGCATAAAAAAAAAAAAATTAAAAAATATCCGGTCACAATTTAAAAACACTAAAATGGCTGTATCTTCTAAACTAAGCGTCTGCGGGGGTCATATTTTGCACCAAAAAAAAAAAAAAAATTAGAAAATATTCGGTCAAAATTTCAAAACACTAAAATGGCTGTATCTTCTAAACTAAGCGTCTGCGGGGGTCATATTTTGCACCAAAAAAATTAAAAAATATCCGGTCAAGATTTCAAAACACTAAAATGGCTGTATCTTCTAAACTAAGCGTCTGCGGGGTCATATTTTGCACCAAAAAAAAAATAAAAATAAAAAATATCCGGTTAAGATTTCAAAACACTAAAATGGCTGTATCTTCTAAACTAAGCATCTGCGGGGGTCATATTTTGCACCAAAAAAAATTAAAAAAATATCCGGTCAAAATTTTAAAACACTAAAATGGCTGTATCTACTAAACTAAGCGTCTACGGGGGTCATCTTTTGCACCAAAAAATTAAAAAATACCCGGTCAAAATTTCGAAACACTAAAATGGCTGTATCTTCTAAACTAAGCATCTGCGGGGGTCATATTTTGCACCAAAAAAAAAAAAATTAAAAGATATCCGGTCAAAATTTCGAAACACTAAAATGGCTGTATCTTCTAAACTAAGCATCTGCGGGGGTCATATTTTGCACCAAAAAAAAAAAAAATTAAAAGATATCCGGTCAAAATTTCAAAACACTAAAATGGCTGTATCTTCGAAACTAAGCGTCTGAGTGGGTCACATTTTGCACCAAAAAAACAAAAAAATTAAAAAAATATCCGGTCAAAATTTTAAAACACTAAAATGGCTGTATCTACTAAACTAAGCGTCTACGGGGGTCATCTTTTGCAGAAAAAAATTAAAAAATATCCGGTCACAATTTAAAAACACTAAAATGGCTGTATCTTCTAAACTAAGCGTCTGCGGTTGTCATATTTTGCACCAAAAAAAAAAAAAAAAAAATTTGAAAATATCCGGTCAAGATTTCAAAACACTAAAATGGCTGTATCTTCTAAAGTAAGCGTCTGCGGGGGTCATATTTTGCACCAAAAAAAAAAAAAATTTGAAAATATCCGGTCAAGATTTCAAAACACTAAAATGGCTGTATCTTCTAAACTAAGCGTCTGCGGGGGTCATATTTTGCACCAAAAAAAAAAAAAATTAGAAAATATCCGGTCAAAATTTCAAAACACTAAAATGGCTGTATCTTCTAAACTAAGCGTATGCGGGGGTCATATTTTGCACCAAAAAAAAAAAAAAAAAATTTGAAAATATCCGGTCAAGATTTCAAAACACTAAAATGGCTGTATCTTCTAAAGTAAGCGTCTGCGGGGGTCATATTTTGCACCAAAAAAAAAAAAATTTGAAAATATCCGGTCAAGATTTCAAAACACTAAAATGGCTGTATCTTCTACACTAAGCGTCTGCGGGGGTCATATTTTGCACCAAAAAAAAAAAAAAATTAGAAAATATTCGGTCAAAATTTCAAAACACTAAAATGGCTGTATCTTCTAAACTAAGCGTCTGCGGGGGTCATATTTTGCACCAAAAAAAAAAAAAAAAAAATTAAAAAATATCCGGTCAAAATTTCAAAACACTAAAATGGCTGTCTGCGGGGGTCATATTTTGCACCAAAAAATTAAAAAATACCCGGTCAAAATTTCGAAACACTAAAATGGCTGTATCTTCTAAACTAAGCGTCTGCGGGGGTCATATTTTGATCCAAAAAAAAAAAATAAAAATTAAAAAATATCCGGTCAAGATTTCAAAACACTAAAATGGCTGTATCTTCTAAACTAAGCGTCTGCGGGGGTCATATTTTGCACCAAAAAAAAAAAAAAAATTAAAAAATATCCGGTCACAATTTAAAAACACTAAAATGGCTGTATCTTCTAAACTAAGCGTATGCGGGGGTCATATTTTGCACCAAAAAAAAAAAAAAATTAAAAAATATCCGGTCAAAATTTCAGAACACTAAAATGGCTGCATCTTTTAAACTAAGCGTCTGCGGGGGTCATATTTTGCACCAAAAAAAAAAAAATTAAAAAATATCCGGTCGAAATTTCAGAACACTAAAATGGCTGTATCTTCTAAACTAAGCGTCTGCGGGGGTCATCTTTTGCACAAAAAAATTAAAAAATATCCGGTCACAATTTAAAAACACTAAAATGGCTGTATCTTCTAAACTAAGCGTCTGCGGGGGTCATATTTTGCACCAAAAAAAAAAAAAAAAAATTAAAAAATATCCGGTCAAAATTTCACAACACTAAAATGGCTGTATCTTCTAAACTAAGCGTCTGCGGGGTCATATTTTGCACCAAAAACAAAAAAAATTAGAAAATATCCGGTCAAGATTTAAAAACACTAAAATGGCTGTATCTTCTAAACTAAGCGTGTGAGGGGGTCACATTTTGCACCAAAAAAAAAAAATTAAAAAAATCTGGTCAATATTTCAAAACAATAAAATGGCTGTATCTACTAAACTAAGCGTCTACGGGGGTCATCTTTTGCACAAAAAAATTAAAAAATATCCGGTCACAATTTAAAAACACTAAAATGGCTGTATCTACTAAACTAAGCGTCTACGGGGGTCATCTTTTGCACAAAAAAATTAAAAAATATCCGGTCACAATTTAAAAACACTAAAATGGCTGTATCTACTAAACTAAGCGTCTACGGGGGTCATCTTTTGCACAAAAAAATTAAAAAATATCCGGTCACAATTTAAAAACACTAAAATGGCTGTATCTTCTAAACTAAGCATCTGCGGGGGTCATATTTTGCACCAAAAAAAAAAAAAAATTAAAAGATATCCGGTCAAAATTTCAAAACACTAAAATGGCTGTATCTTCTAAACTAAGCGTCTGCGGGGGTCATATTTAGCACCAAAAAAAAAAAAAAATAGAAAATATTCGGTCAAAATTTCAAAACACTAAAATGGCTGTATCTTCTAAACTAAGCGTCTGCGGGGGTCATATTTTGCACCAAAAAAATTAAAAAATATCCGGTCAAGATTTCAAAACACTAAAATGGCTGTATCTTCTAAACTAAGCGTCTGCGGGGGTCATATTTTGCACCAAAAAAAAATAAAAATAAAAAATATCCGGTTAAGATTTCAAAACACTAAAATGGCTGTATCTACTAAACTACGCGTCTACGGGGGTTATATTTTGCATAAAAAAAAAAAAAATTAAAAAATATCCGGTCACAATTTAAAAACACTAAAATGGCTGTATCTTCTAAACTAAGCGTATGCGGGGGTCATATTTTGCACCAAAAAAAAAAAAAAAATTAAAAAATATCCGGTCAAAATTTCAGAACACTAAAATGGCTGCATCTTCTAAACTAAGCGTCTGCGGGGGTCATATTTTGCACCAAAAAAAAAAAAAAATTAAAAAATATCCGGTCAAAATTTCAGAACACTAAAATGGCTGTATCTTCTAAACTAAGCGTCTGCGGGGGTCATAATTTGCACCAAAAAAAAAAAAAAAATTAAAAGATATCCGGTCAAAATTTCAAAACACTAAAATGGCTGTATCTTCTAAACTAAGCGTCTGAGTGGGTCACATTTTGCACCAAAAAAACA